>JARYHS010008075.1:107215142-107244530 GCA_031002005.1 Vandiemenella viatica | reverse complement strand
ACAAGTAAGCGGAGTAATTGTCTTTGTGCGCTGTAGAATTAAGTCTCCGAGTTAAACTTATTGGGGTCAGTTCAAATAAGTAACTAACGCACAAAAAACGCAAAACTCAGACTTTAATGTTGCATTTAAGTTTCTTTTTTTTCCATGGAAATGTTATTACTTTCAGACTATTCCAACTACAGTAAAGTGGAACACTGTGCTTTTATTCTGTGAACTTCAAGCGATGGTAAAACAGAAGTTCATTAACGTTGAGTATTACAATTCATTTGATAACGGAAATTCACGTTTGTCTTAAAAACTGTGTAGTACTTGGTTCATATTTACTTTCCAGGGTTGAGAAGGTACTGTTCCTTATAGGTTCACTTATTTGTCCGTCCGTCTGCCACGTCCGCATGACATCTGAACCATTTAACTTAGAAATCTTCAATTACGCAGTACTTTAATATTTTCTAGCCTTAATAAGATTATAATACAAAATTTAGAAAATTTTAGAAAAATCATACGAGGTGAAAACAATTACAATGGATACAGTGGAAGCTGAAGAAAAAAAATCTTTGAATAATCTTCATGGGCATCAAATTAAAACTGTTAGCCTGCTGACTCTCAAATTAAGACATTAGGGATTTTTGTTCCAAGTTTTCTATAACCTTTTAGTGGTAAACCATGCAAAATATAATTTCGTGCCATTATTTCCGAAACTGTTGATACGAAAATCGTTTCAAAATTTACAATAATACCAAGCCTCCTAGAGTGCACAGAAATAACAAAATTAGTATTAAAAAAAAAAAAAAAACAATTATTCTGTAGAGTAGGAAGATAAGGGGGAAGCAAGGAACAGGCAATCAGCGTCCAGGGATTGCATGACGTCACGAAGTGAGCAGCCAATCAGCGTTCAAGGTCGTATGACGTCACAAGTTAGTTCCTCAACCACCCGCCCAGATGGCGGCAGAAGTCGGGCTTGTGGTCGTATGACGTCACACGTTAGTTCCCCCGATCGGCGGCTAGATGGCGGTGCACCGTTAGTTCACAGATCCGCTGGCAGATGGCAGCCCCCGTTAGTTCTTTGGCTCACTGGTAGGTGGCGTTCGGTCGCCGGTTCGAGTCCGGCCGCGGTGTTTTTATTGAAAAAGCCGTTCCAACTCGTCAATTTCAAAACGAAAATCAAAATTTTAGTTTCCATACCTAGAGAGGTACCTGCCTTGAATAAAAAAAGCATAAATGTTTCCTTTTAACGTTCGATATGGGGGAAAAAAAAACCGTCATAAACTCCAGATATAAAACCCGAGGAAGAATTCTATGTGTACCTGTTTTCATGAAATTATTTAGCGTTCTTGCCTCGCATTCGGGAGGACGGAGGTTCCAGGCATCCATGGTTTCCCAAAATCACTCCAAGTGAATGCCGGGGATGCTACCTTCAAAAGGCCATGACCGAATTCCTTTCCCGTCTCTAAGACCACGTTGTTAGAGAGACGTTAAAAAAAATGGACCCATTGGTTTAAAGTAGACAATGGACGATTAGTTCAATCCATTAATCGAGTATGATGGTCACGAATCCACTTCCTCTCAGATGTATACTGTTTGATACAGATGTCAAGCTAGCTAAAGAAGTGGGTGATAAATTTAACCTTTTAACGTTCGATATGAAAAAAAAAAAAACGTCATATACTCCAGACATAAAACCGAGGAAGAATTCTATGTGTACCTGATTTCATGAAATAATTTAGCGTTCTTGCCTCGCATTCGGGGAATCCCCCTTCCGGGCATCCAGATTTGGGTTTTCCATGGTTTCCCCCAGGTGAATGCCGGGATGCTACCTTCAAAAGGCCTATGACCGAATTCTTTCCCATTCCCGTCTCTAAAGACCACATTGTTAGAGATACATTAAAAAAAATTTCGACTGCCGAGGTGCAAATTATCCTGGTTTCCGAAAGATGGCGTGGCACACATCATTTCACCAAGCATTTACGAGAAATATTTCAGGTATTCCTGCCTGCTGTCTGTCTGCTATTATCGGTATATCAATGTGACAAGTATTTCGAAACTATGGAGTTATTCTCGGCGTTCCGTTTGCCCAGGTTGCGAAACTCTGTACACAGCAATGTGCAAATATTTCAGCACAGTAAAATATTTTCTTCGGTTTTGTGTCGTGAAATATACTTGCGTTTGATTAAGCGTGAACCATTACTATTTTTTACTAAAAACAAAAGAAGTCCACATTAGCGTATATTACCTACAAAACATTTCTGTTCCCATGTCTCCTTGTTATTACAGAGCAAAGCACATACTATTAATCAGTCACATTGCTATACAGTACAGCAATATTTCATATATGTTATTCCCCCCAAACTTAGTGGCCAAGAATTAAATAATATTTCACACATCTCCAATGACACCTGATAAAGTGAAGTTACAGTGAGTTATTCCTTGACAGCCTTTTCAGTCCCTGGCTTTACCCTATAATGTCTGATCATAGTCCTCTATCCCCCCCCTTTTTTTCTATATAGTGTTCCTAATTAAAAATTCATTCATATACCGAAAACATACTTTTGCACATCATATCGGATTCGTTATGAACCAATTTAATAGCTAACAGCATTAATGATAGCTCACGAATTTTGGCTAGATACATTTTCATAGAAGATCCCCACACATCGACAAGTATCCAAAACGTCACCATAGGTTCTATTACGCCTAAGATAGTGCTCACACCTGAACTGTCGTAAATTGTTAGGTCAAAGTGGGTGTTTAGATATTTTATCCACTCAGGCCTCATCACCTAAAGTCTAGTGCGAGATTGTGGTCATTGTCAACTTAGGCTCCATACACCACTCAGAATTATTCCACCAATATCCATTCTAACAGCATTATACGCCACCTACAGCCCCTCAACACTCTTCCTATCTTCCAATGACATCCATACTACACCACACAAGCAATGGTCTGACTGTGGATTTTGTACCCAAGTCCTTCGCTTCTCTGGTACATCACCCCTCTCTGTTAAATGATTTTTATGTAGTGAGAATCAAAATTCACCAGTACAGCACATTATTTCTCTAATCTCTGCTGTCACTGGTATAAAAAAAATATTTCATCACACTCGTAATTTTTTGCCAACAAGCTCAAACCTATATTGTCTGTCTATCCAGACCAATCTATGTATCAATTCTGTAATGTTTTCGTAAGCAATCACAAATTGAGTGCCCTTAACAATCCCTTGTGACACATCAGTGATTGACTAGAAACAGAGAGATATACGCTGTGCCATGTACTTACCCACCTTTAACTGTATTTTACAGCACAGCAAGTATGTTCCAGGAACGAAACATCGTTTGTTAATCTTACTAATTTCACCCCTGCCCTTTGTCCCACAGAGGAAGAAGACACACACATACACACACACACACACACACACACACACGCGCACGCACACACTTGTACATGCATACAGCGAGGTCAATAGAACTAACAGCAAGCATCATGAAAACGATGAAGTGGGGCAGAATTGTCGTTACCACTGATTATCTGGACAGAACTATCGTTACAAAAATCATCAGACAGACGAGTTAAAGTCAGGTACCGCCATACTTATGCTTACATCCACAAAGACAGACGCAGATACACATGTCCAAGTCTACAGAGAGTTCAGTATAGATACCGGCAACAATCATGGAAACAAAAAAAAGTGGTGTAGTACTCTCTTGCCTCATGACTGGCTGAAAACAGAAGTCTCCTTACATATCATCAGCCTGGCTAGATAGAGGGTGTGCAAAAGATGGCATGTTTTCACCATAAACCTAAGTGTTTTATACCATAAATAGTGTTCATCACGCCCCAGTTGATTACATTTACCATCAACATGTCTCTCCCACACCGCACCCCTTCCTACCATTCAGTAAAAAGTGACCCCAGTACCATGAGTTGCAATAGACACTTGACTATCAGACAGATATCATAACCCGCATATTCAAACTAGGTCTCAGCCACAAATCTATACATCTCCATGCACAAGCACAAACAAACATAAGTGGAGGGACAGCAAAATCATACACCCAGACAGACGTGTTTATAGAAGGTATCACCTATATTAACGCATACAGACACAGAGAGAGACGCACAAACACTCACATTTCCATGCCTACAGCGAGCTAGACACAATAACCAGCCCAATCATGGCGACGAAAAAAATGGGGTAGAACACCCATGGCTCATAACTGACCAAAAAATCATCAGTAACATATGTTCCAGGCATCATACTCTTCACATCAACATCATCTCATTTATTTCGCACTACAGACCTCACTACCATCCAGTATCATGTGTGCTAGGTACAAAACTGTTCACATCAGCCCCAACACGTCTATCCCACACCTAAGCTTTTTCTGCCATTCAGTAACATGTGCCCCCCATGTACCACGAGTAGCAGTAGACACTTGGTCATCAGACAGATATTATAACTCCCATATTCATACTAGGTCTTACCCACAAATCCATACGTCACCTCACACAAGCATAAGTGCAGGAACAGCACATCATACATCCAGACAAACGAGATAAAGGACGGTATCACCACATTTACGCTAAAAAAAAAAAAAAACACACAGAGATAGAGGCGCATACACACGTACATTTCCATGCCTACAGCGATCTCGACTCAACAACTAGCCCAATCATGGCAACGAAAAAGTGGAACAGAACACCCATGACTGGCCAAAAATCATAGAAAGGCACACATACACACTCACATGTCAATGCATTCACACAGTTCCATTCATCACCACATATAACTGGAGGAAAGAGACTGAACATGCTAGATCCAAACTGAAGAGTTACAGGATGTGTGAAGTTTGAAATCACAGCCACATCTCTCCCACACCGCAACCCTTTCTGTCATTTAGTAAAATGTGACCCAGGTACCATGAGTTACAATAGACACTTGTCTATCAGACAGATATCATAACCTCCATATTCATACTAGGTCTCACCCACAAACCCATACGTCTCCACACAAGCACAAACATATGGGAGGAACAGCAATTCATACGTCCAGATAAATGAGTTTAAGGAAAGTATCACCATACTTACGCATACAGACACAGAGAGAGACGCACACAGACACATATATCCATGCCTACAGCGAGCTCAACACAACAACCAGCCCAATCATGGCAAAGAAAAAGTGGGACAGAACCCCCATGGCTCAAGACTGACAAAAAAAAATCATCATTAACATGTGTTCCAAGTAACAAACTCCTCACATCAAAATCATATCATTTAACTCACACTACAGACCTCTCTGCCATTCAGTATCGTTGGTAATATGTACAAAGCTGTTCACATGATCAGCACCACCTCTATCCCACGCCACAAGCCATTTCTGCTGTTCAGTAATATTTGTCCGACATACCACGAGTATCAGTAGGCCACATGCTCATCAGTCAAATATCATAACTCCCATACTCATACTAGGTCTCACACACTAATCCATACATCACCACACACAAGCACTCACAAACAACCATCAGACAGACGTTAGAGTGTGTGCAATGGATGATATGTTTTTGCCATACACCTGAGTACTTATCACATTAACAATTAATTACATCAACACACCCTAGGTAGCCAGTCATTGTGAAATCTCAAAGTCGAATAGAATCCTATCGTGATAGACACACAACCACAGCCTTTACTGCCATTCAGTAACATTTACCCCAGGTACCACGAGTAGCAGTAGACATCTGGTCATCAGACAGATATCATAACTCCCATATTCATACTAGGTCTCAACCAAAAATCTGTACGTCACCTCACACAAGCAAGGTATCACCACATTTACGAAAAAAACACACAGAGATAGAGACGCATACACACGTTCATTTCCAGGCCTACAGCGATCTCGACTCAACAACTAGCCCAATCATGGCAACGAAAAAGTGGAACAGAACACCCATGTACTGACCAAAAATCATAGAAAGACACACATAAACACATACATACACACTAACATGTCAATGCATTCAAACAGTTCCATTCATCACCACACATAACTGGAGGAAAAAACTGAAGAGTTACAGGATGTGTGAAGTTTGAAATCACAGCCACATCTCTCCCACACCGCAACCCTTTCTGTCATTTAGTAAAATGTGACCCAGGTACCATGAGTTACAATAGACACTTGTCTATCAGACAGATATCATAACCTCCATATTCATACTAGGTCTCACCCACAAACCCATACGTCTCCACACAAGCACAAACATATGGGAGGAACAGCAATTCATACGTCCAGATAAATGAGTTTAAGGAAAGTATCACCATACTTACGCACACAGACACATATATCATATCCATGCCTACAGCGAGCTCAACACAACAACCAGCCCAATCATGGAAAAGAAAAAGTGGGACAGAACCCCCATGGCTCAAGACTGACGAAAAAAATCATCATTAACATGTGTTCCAAGTAACAAACTCCTCACATCAAAATCATATCATTTAACTCACACTACAGACCTCTCTGCCATTCAGTATCGTTGGTAATATGTACAAATCTGTTCACATGATCAGCACCACCTCTATCCCACGCCACAAGCCTTTTCTGCTATTCAGTAATATTTGCCCCACGTACCACGAGTATCAGTAGTCTCATGGTCATCAGACAAATATCATAACTCCCATACTCATACTAGACCTCACACACAAACATAACTGACCAAAAAACCATCAGACAGACGTTAGAGTGTGTGCAAAGGATGACATGTTTTTGCCATACACCTCAGTACTTATCACATTATCAATTAATTACATCTACACATAGGTAGCCAGTCATTGTGAAATCTCAAAGTCGAATATAATCCTATCGTGATAGACACACAGCCACATAGAAAGACACACACTCACATGTCCATGCATACACACAGATGACTGAACACCCTAGGTCGAGACTGAATAGTTACAGGATGTGCGAAATATTTCATTTCTTTGCCACAAACCTCGGTGCTCATCATACCCAAATGATTACATCTACATAGGTGGCCACTGATGGAAACATCTCAAGTAGACTCCTACCACCATAATTACACACATAACCACACAGGAACAAGTACACACACATATGTCCATGCATATACCACAATTTCATAAGTTACCACATACATACAAGTAACTGCAGGAAAGGGACCCGACACACGACGTCCACACTAAGGTGTTACATGATAGGCAGATGATAGCATGTCTTTACAATACATCTCAGTGCTCACCACACATACTTGATTTTTAATGTGCCATCAGTATAGCTGGTGGCTGGAACTAAGCTCTTGGCAATGTTTTGGCCAAAGGTCATTTGTTAATAGCAGCTCATCAAAGACAAATTTTGGGTGATCCTGCCCGGGCGGGCGCGGCGAGAGGTGGCCACCCTTCCCCACTGCGGACCGAAATACCGCAATTCGCCGGTCTAAAAGCGCGGACCGCGTTGGTTTACCGGAGTTTCCCGACTCGGACCTATTACCGGTAACCGCATTTTTAGGACCGGAGTGAAGACCGGAATTTCATTGCGCTAGTAAGCGGTTATATGCGCCGGTATACCGACCTACATGATGTACGCGTCCGCTGTGAGGAAGGGTGGCCACCTCCCGCCGCGCCCGCCGGGCAGGTTCACCCAAAATTGTCTTTGATGAGCTGCTATTAACAAATGACCTTTGGCCAAACATTGCCAAGAGCTTAGTTCCAGCCACCAGCTATACTGATGGCACATTAAAAATCAAGTATGTGTGGTGAGCACTGAGATGTATTGTAAAGACATGCTATCATCTGCCTATCATGTAACACCTTAGTGTGGACGTCGTGTGTCGGGTCCCTTTCCTGCAGTTACTTGTATGTATGTGGTAACTTATGAAATTGTGGTATATGCATGGACATATGTGTGTGTACTTGTTCCTGTGTGGTTATGTGTGTAATTATGGTGGTAGGAGTCTACTTGAGATGTTTCCATCAGTGGCCACCTATGTAGATGTAATCATTTGGGTATGATGAGCACCGAGGTTTGTGGCAAAGAAATGAAATATTTCGCACATCCTGTAACTATTCAGTCTCGACCTAGGGTGTTCAGTCATCTGTGTGTATGCATGGACATGTGAGTGTGTGTCTTTCTATGTGGCTGTGTGTCTATCACGATAGGATTATATTCGACTTTGAGATTTCACAATGACTGGCTACCTATGTGTAGATGTAATTAATTGATAATGTGATAAGTACTGAGGTGTATGGCAAAAACATGTCATCCTTTGCACACACTCTAACGTCTGTCTGATGGTTTTTTGGTCAGTTATGTTTGTGTGTGAGGTCTAGTATGAGTATGGGAGTTATGATATTTGTCTGATGACCATGAGACTACTGATACTCGTGGTACGTGGGGCAAATATTACTGAATAGCAGAAAAGGCTTGTGGCGTGGGATAGAGGTGGTGCTGATCATGTGAACAGATTTGTACATATTACCAACGATACTGAATGGCAGAGAGGTCTGTAGTGTGAGTTAAATGATATGATTTTGATGTGAGGAGTTTGCTACTTGGAACACATGTTAATGTGATGATTTTTTTCGTCAGTCTTGAGCCATGGGGGTTCTGTCCCACTTTTTCTTTTCCATGATTGGGCTGGTTGTTGTGTTGAGCTCGCTGTAGGCATGGATATGATATATGTGTCTGTGTGCGTAAGTATGGTGATACTTTCCTTAAACTCATTTATCTGGACGTATGAATTGCTGTTCCTCCCATATGTTTGTGCTTGTGTGGAGACGTATGGGTTTGTGGGTGAGACCTAGTATGAATATGGAGGTTATGATATCTGTCTGATAGACAAGTGTCTATTGTAACTCATGGTACCTGGGTCACATTTTACTAAATGACAGAAAGGGTTGCGGTGTGGGAGAGATGTGGCTGTGATTTCAAACTTCACACATCCTGTAACTCTTCAGTTTTTTCCTCCAGTTATATGTGGTGATGAATGGAACTGTTTGAAAGCATTGACATGTTAGTGTGTATGTATGTGTTTATGTGTGTCTTTCTATGATTTTTGGTCAGTCATGGGTGTTCTGTTCCACTTTTTCGTTGCCATGATTGGGCTAGTTGTTGAGTCGAGATCGCTGTAGGCCTGGAAATGAACGTGTGTATGCGTCTCTATCTCTGTGTGTTTTTTTCGTAAATGTGGTGATACCTTGCTTGTGTGAGGTGACGTACAGATTTTTGGTTGAGACCTAGTATGAATATGGGAGTTATGATATCTGTCTGATGACCAGATGTCTACTGCTACTCGTGGTACCTGGGGTAAATGTTACTGAATGGCAGTAAAGGCTGTGGTTGTGTGTCTATCACGATAGGATTCTATTCGACTTTGAGATTTCACAATGACTGGCTACCTAGGGTGTGTTGATGTAATTAATTGTTAATGTGATAAGTACTCACGGTGTATGGCAAAAACATATCATCCATTGCACACACTCTAACGTCTGTCTGATGGTTGTTTGTGAGTGCTTGTGTGTGGTGATGTATGGATTAGTGTGTGAGACCTAGTATGAGTATGGGAGTTATGATATTTGACTGATGAGCATGTGGCTACTGATACTCGTGGTATGTCGGACAAATATTACTGAACAGCAGAAATGGCTTGTGGCGTGGGATGGAGGTGGTGCTGATCATGTGAACAGCTTTGTACATATTACCAACGATACTGAATGGCAGAGAGGTCTGTAGTGTGAGTTAAATGATATGATTTTGATGTGAGGAGTTTGTTACTTGGAACACATGTTAATGATGTTTTTTTTTGTCAGTCTTGAGCCATGGGGGTTCTGTCCCACTTTTTCTTTGCCATGATTGGGCTGGTTGTTGTGTTGAGCTCGCTGTAGGCATGGATATATGTGTCTGTGTGCGTCTCTCTCTGTGTCTGTATGCGTAAGTATGGTGATACTTTCCTTAAACTCATTTATCTGGACGTATGAATTGCTGTTCCTCCCATATGTTTGTGCTTGTGTGGAGACGTATGGGTTTGTGGGTGAGACCTAGTATGAATATGGAGGTTATGATATCTGTCTGATAGACAAGTGTCTATTGTAACTCATGGTACCTGGGTCACATTTTACTAAATGACAGAAAGGGTTGCGGTGTGGGAGAGATGTGGCTGTGATTTCAAACTTCACACATCCTGTAACTCTTCAGTTTGGATCTAGCATGTTCAGTCTCTTTCCTCCAGTTATATGTGGTGATGAATGGAACTGTGTGAATGCATTGACATGTGAGTGTGTATGTGTGCCTTTCTATGATTTTTGGCCAGTCATGGGTGTTCTGTTCCACTTTTTCGATGCCATGATTGGGCTAGTTGTTGAGTCGAGATCGCTGTAGGCATGGAAATGTACGTGTGTATGCGCCTCTATCTCTGTGTGTTTTTTTTTTTTTTTTAGCGTAAATGTGGTGATACCGTCCTTTATCTCGTTTGTCTGGATGTATGATGTGCTGTTCCTGCACTTATGCTTGTGTGAGGTGACGTATGGATTTGTGGGTAAGACCTAGTATGAATATGGGAGTTATAATATCTGTCTGATGACCAAGTGTCTACTGCTACTCGTGGTACATGGGGGGCACATGTTACTGAATGGCAGAAAAAGCTTAGGTGTGGGATAGACGTGTTGGGGCTGATGTGAACAGTTTTGTACCTAGCACACATGATACTGGATGGTAGTGAGGTCTGTAGTGCGAAATAAATGAGATGATGTTGATGTGAAGAGTATGATGCCTGGAACATATGTTACTGATGATTTTTTGGTCAGTTATGAGCCATGGGTGTTCTACCCCATTTTTTTCGTCGCCATGATTGGGCTGGTTATTGTGTCTAGCTCGCTGTAGGCATGGAAATGTGAGTGTTTGTGCGTCTCTCTCTGTGTCTGTATGCGTTAATATGGTGATACCTTCTATAAACACGTCTGTCTGGGTGTATGATTTTGCTGTCCCTCCACTTATGTTTGTTTGTGCTTGTGCATGGAGATGTATAGATTTGTGGCTGAGACCTAGTTTGAATATGCGGGTTATGATATCTGTCTGATAGTCAAGTGTCTATTGCAACTCATGGTACTGGGGTCACTTTTTACTGAATGGTAGGAAGGGTGCGGTGTGGGAGAGACATGTTGATGGTAAATGTAATCAACTGGGGCGTGATGAACACTATTTATGGTATAAACACTTAGGTTTATGGTGAAAACATGCCATCTTTTGCACACCCTCTATCTAGCCAGGCTGATGATATGTAAGGAGACTTCTGTTTTTCAGCCAGTCATGAGGCAAGAGAGTACTACACCACTTTTTTTTGTTTCCATGATTGTTGCCGGTATCTATACTGAACTCTCTGTAGACTTGGACATGTGTATCTGCGTCTGTCTTTGTGGATGTAAGCATAAGTATGGCGGGTACCTGACTTTAACTCGTCTGTCTGATGATTTTTGTAACGATAGTTCTGTCCAGATAATCAGTGGTAACGACAATTCTGCCCCACTTCATCGTTTTCATGATGCTTGCTGTTAGTTCTATTGACCTCGCTGTATGCATGTACAAGTGTGTGCGTGCGCGCGCGCGCGTGTGTGTGTGTGTATGTGTGTGTCTTCTTCCTCTGTGGGACAAAAGGCAGGGGTGAAATTAGTAAGATTAACAAACGATGTTTCGTTCCTGGAACATACTTGCTGTGCTGTAAAATACAGTTAAAGGTGGGTAAGTACATGGCACAGCGTATATCTCTCTGTTTCTAGTCAATCACTGATGTGTCACAAGGATTGCTAAGGGCACTCAATTTGTGATTGCTTACGAAAACATTACAGAATTGATACATAGATTGGTCTGGATAGACAGACAATATAGGTTTGAGCTTGTTGGCAAAAAATTACGAGTGTGATGAAATATTTTTTTTATACCAGTGACAGCAGAGATTAGAGAAATAATGTGCTGTACTGGTGAATTTTGATTCTCACTACATAAAAATCATTTAACAGAGAGGGGTGATGTACCAGAGAAGCGAAGGACTTGGGTACAAATCCACAGTCAGACCATTGCTTGTGTGGTGTAGTATGGATGTCATTGGAAGATAGGAAGAGTGTTGAGGGGCTGTAGGTGGCGTATAATGCTGTTAGAATGGATATTGGTGGAATAATTCTGAGTGGTGTATGGAGCCTAAGTTGACAATGACCACAATCTCGCACTAGACTTTAGGTGATGAGGCCTGAGTGGATAAAATATCTAAACACCCACTTTGACCTAACAATTTACGACAGTTCAGGTGTGAGCACTATCTTAGGCGTAATAGAACCTATGGTGACGTTTTGGATACTTGTCGATGTGTGGGGATCTTCTATGAAAATGTATCTAGCCAAAATTCGTGAGCTATCATTAATGCTGTTAGCTATTAAATTGGTTCATAACGAATCCGATATGATGTGCAAAAGTATGTTTTCGGTATATGAATGAATTTTTAATTAGGAACACTATATAGAAAAAAAGGGGGGGGGGGGTAGAGGACTATGATCAGACATTATAGGGTAAAGCCAGGGACTGAAAAGGCTGTCAAGGAATAAACTCACTGTAACTTCACTTTATCAGGTGTCATTGGAGATGTGTGAAATATTATTTAATTCTTGGCCACTAAGTTTGGGGGGAATAACATATATGAAATATTGCTGTACTGTATAGCAATGTGACTGATTAATAGTATGTGCTTTGCTCTGTAATAACAAGGAGACATGGGAACAGAAATGTTTTGTAGGTAATATACGCTAATGTGGACTTCTTTTGTTTTTAGTAAAAAAATAGTAATGGTTCACGCTTAATCAAACGCAAGTATATTTCACGACACAAAAAACCGAAGAAAATATTTTACTGTGCTGAAATATTTGCACATTGCTGTGTACAGAGTTTCGCAACCTGGGCAAACGGAACGCCGAGAATAACTCCATAGTTTCGAAATACTTGTCACATTGATATACCGATAATAGCAGACAGACAGCAGGCAGGAATACCTGAAATATTTCTCGTAAAAGCTTGATGAAATGATGTGTGCCACGCCATCTTTCGGAAACCAGGATAATTTGCACCTCGGCAGTCGAATTTTTTTTTTAATGTATCTTTAACAATGTGGTCTTTAGAGACGGGAATGGGAATGAATTCGGTCATTGCCTTTTGAAGGTAGCATCCCGGCATTCACCTGGGGGAAACCATGGAAAACCCAAATCTGGATGCCCGGAAGGGGGATTCCCCGAATGCGAGGCAAGAACGCTAAATAATTTCATGAAATCAGGTACACATAGAATTCTTCCTCGGTTTTATATCTGGAGTTTATGACTTTTTTTTTTTATATCGAACGTTAAAAGGAAAAATTTATCACCCACTTCTTTAGCTAGCTTGACATCTGTATCAAATAGTATACATCTGAGAGGAAGTGGATTCGTGACCATCATACTCGATTAATGGATGAACTAATCGTCCATTGTCTACTTAACCAATGGGTCCATTTTTTTTTTAACGTCTCTCTAACAACGTGGTCTTTAGAGACGGGAAAGGAATTCGGTCATGGCCTTTTGAAGGTAGCATCCCCGGCATTCACTTGGAGTGATTTTGGGAAACCATGGATGCCTGGAACCTCCGTCCTCCCGAATGCGAGGCAAGAACGCTAAATAATTTCATGAAAACAGGTACACATAGAATTCTTCCTCGGTTTTATATCTGGAGTTTATGACGGTTTTTTTTTCCCCCATATCGAACGTTAAAAGGAAACATTTATGCTTTTTTTTATTCAAGGCAGGTATCCTCTCTAGGTATGGAAACTAAAATTTTGATTTTCGTTTTGAAATTGACGAGTTGGAACGGCTTTTTCAATAAAAACACCGCGGCCGGACTCGAACCGGCGACCGAACGCCACCTACCAGTGAGCCAAAGAACTAACGGGGGCTGCCATCTGCCAGCGGATCTGTGAACTAACGGTGCACCGCCATCTAGCCGCCGATCGGGGAACTAACGTGTGACGTCAAAGCCCGACTTCTGCCGCCATCTCGGCGGGCGGTTGAGGAACTAACGTGTGACGTCATACGACCTTGAACGCTGATTGGCTGCTTCAAAAAGCCCGCCAAGGGAGGTCCCCCCACCACTTCGTGACGTCATGCAATCCCTGGACGCTGATTGGCTGTTCCTTGCTTCCCCCTTATCTTCCTACTCTGTAGCATTTATCATTCCATAGAGAATTTCATACATGTGATAATAAATGTGTTGTGAAATTTAAAGAAAAAAATATTCGATGTTTCTTCTGAGAACCACTATAATGTTTCCCAGCTGATTTTTTGTTTGTTTGATTTGTACCATTTAATGGAGAATTTCGTGAAACGAATAATGCACCCTGCTTAAAAATCACTTTTTACCTATTCTTTTAACGATTTTTAGCGAATAGATTTAATATGTGCATAAATAATACACAGCTCGCGAGAGTATCTTGCGTGTGGTGGGATTTTGTAATTTATGCTGTTTGCTTTCGGCCACAAAAGAGTATTAAAACCATTAAATTAGAAACCAAATTTCTCTGCAATTATTTCTTTATCGCCTTTCGTGTCAAGTATCTCATATATAATATTCACAGCCGTAATTGTTAAAGATCCTAATATTAGAGAACTTTGAATTATTTTGAATTTTTTTTGAATTTTATACGTGAGATATCGAACTGTTGCCCTCACCGCATATAAAGCTGCTTTTAAGCAGATCGGGTGAAGGATATTTGTGAAAACGTGTCCTCCTGACGCCGTAATTGTGGAGTGGTTTTTTGTAATCGAACTGTTGAAGTTTTTATGCTGGTGATTAGCCACTTCATAATCCATTAAAGCTGACAAAACTCGTCGTTCATGGCGGTGTTAAGACGAAGAACGCAGAAACTTTCTACGAATCTGAGCTGGGGCGGAAAGGCTGATGAGAATCTAATATCCATGGGGTATCGGAATGTTCTACTGAGAGTGACAGAAGGAAGGGAGATTGCGCAGAATTTCGATCAAAGAGGAAAGGAAAAAAAAAAAACCCAAAGGCCCGAGAAATAGGGCATCAAAACGTCACGAATAACAGAAACTAGACGCTGCAGACATATTACACGTAAATCTTATGGGAAGAATAAACAGGAAGAATAAAATAATTGTTTAAAAAACATAAAAACCGCCTTCAAAAAACAGCACTGAAATTTTTAAAATAACTTTATACCTTGCTTAGAAGAAAGTAAATCTAAATGGACAATGTTTTACATTACTGTTATTGAAATTTTTACATTAATTAGTTATTTTTGGAGTCAGGGCCAGCTGTCAGATCACGCAGATCGAATTACTGAACTTTATTTGGTGTTCGAGGAGAACCGAGAGTACGAAAAAAATTCCAAATATTTTACAGCATGTCGTGAGGAAGATAGTTTTATTGCGGGAGACAGCTTAGGGAAACAAATTAACGGTATGTTATCTGTTGCTCAGCCTCGTTGGTCATCCATTCATATCTCTGGCACTATAGTGTCAGTTCGTAGGCTGCATCATGCAGTAAACACTTTATAATTAGTATAGAATCGGTGTATCATCTATATGTTTCGGTTTGTTGAAAAATGTTTCTAGAATTAATTGTAGGTAAGTAATAACATGATTTTTTATGTATTATTGTTTTTATATTTTTGTTTTTCTTGTTTTGGCTGGCACCGACTCCAAAAATAACAAATTTATGTAAAAATTTCAATAACAGTAATATAAAATGCTGTCCATTTAGATTTACTTTCTTCTAAGGAAGGTATAAAGTTATTTTAAAATTTTTAGTGCTCTTTTCTCAAGGCGGTTTTTATGTTTTTTAAACAATTATTTTATTTTAAAATTTTTAGTGGTAATATATTTAATTTGTATTTAAATATGCCGCAGCCTGGTAGCTCAGTGGTTAAAGCGAATGCATTTTTTTTTAAATCTGTCTTTACAACAACTTTCAGAATGGGGTGTATTGGATGCTGTGTTATGGAATTTCAGTTTACATTTTGGTCCAGGCTGTCATTCGATCTAATCATAACATCTGTTAAAGCTGCTGCTCGATAATCGAAACAGTTAACATCTGGACATTAATACATACCACATACACAAATCTGTCTCTGGAATATATCTGTTCGTTCCGGCATCACACAGAAAATATAGATTTTTAATTGGTTTTGACAACGAGAATGCTAGGGGCCCAAGTTGAAATCCGAAGCACATATTGAGACATTAGGGAAAATTTATTATATAAATATTCTGCCATGACTTGAAATTAGTATAATTGATTTTGGCGGTATTGTGGATTTTGTAAAGAACATTGGAAATTATAAGCGATGTGGTACAGGCGAAGAGGGATTGGGCTTTTGTATACCAAATGTAGACTGTATTTTCTGATACGTTTGTAAGTTTCTATTGATCTCATATAAAATTTTTAGGTGTATATAAAAAAATAATTAAGGGTTTTGAAGGTGAAGAGTAGTTTGGTTTTTTTTAAGGTAGCGTGGACAGCATTTTTCTCTTTGTTTGTTCCATCGAAACCAGATAAAAAACTGTAGCTTTGTGTAAAGAACATTTTCAAAAATTAAATGGGGTAAGGGAGTGAGCGGTTGGGTTTTGTAAACAGAATGTTTCTCTTTGTTCTAAGCAGGGGCTCAAGCCTCCCCCCCCACCCCAAATGTATCTAGGCCCAACCCCCACATTGTAATTTTGGAGACCTTTTTTTTAGCTCTACGTTTTCGAGGCCCGTAGACTACCCCATGCCCGACTCAAGGCCCCCCCCCCCCCCTCAAAAACGAAAATCCACTGAAGGCAAGCACTCTGAACCAAGATTCACTCAAACCAATCCCCCCCCCCCAAACCATAATCCTGGATCCGCCCCTGTTGTTAAGTATACATTTGCAGTGTTCCATCGAAATCTGATAAAAACGGTAGGTATCTATAAAGAGGGGTTGGGCTTCTGCTACCTAATTTAAACACAATTGTTATGTATTTTTTTTAAAGTAAACGTGTGCAAATTTTCTTCAGAATCAGATAGGAACTGTGCTTTGTGCAGATTAAAGGGTTGGAATGGGGAAGAGAGGTTTGGCTTCTCTAAACCAAATGCAGACAGTATTTTTCTGTTTGTTTTGAAGTATACATGTGCATACTTCCTTCAAAATCAGATAGAAACGGTAACTTTATATAATGAACATTGATAGTTATTAAAGGGGCAGAAAGGGGAATAGGGTTTGTGTTTTTATCAAAGTAATGTGAGTAGTATGTTTCTTTTTCTATTTGCTTTAAAGTATACACATGAGAAGTTCCACCGAAATCGGATTAAAATGTGTTTGTACAAACATTAAGGGATGTAAGAGGGGAGCTAGAGTGTTTTTTTTTTTTTTTTTTTTTCGAATCACCCATCTTTGGGGTACGTCAGATCAATCACTTCTTGGATGCTTGCGTTTTCTTCTTCTCCCAGTATTTCTTCATTCTATCTGATCTCTTCCTTCTTTCCTCTTCTGAAATTTGAATCGGTTTTCTGGTGTTTATCGCAACTTGGAACCTCTTACTTTTGTCTTTGGTCACGGTCTTGGCTGTACCATTCTTTAACATCACTTCGGTAATCTGGAGTTCTCTCAAATCCTTTTCCACTTCCTTAAACCAGTTGGGCTTAGTCTTTTTTTTATAAAAGAAGTCAAAGATTTTTTTTGTTAATCTGTTAGGATTCATTCGGAATATGTGTCCATAGAAATCAATCCTTTTTTTTCTCATGGTTTCGGAGAGTCTCTCAGACTTTGCGTAGAGGGCTTCGTTTCTGTAGAAAACTTGTTTGTTATTCTGGAATTTGGGACCCATGATCTTCCTCAAAATTTTCCTCTCTTTGATTTCCAATTTCTCCATTTGTCCTTTCCTCCCCATGACTAGTGTCTCTGCTGCATAGAGTGCTTCCGGCTTAATTACTGTGTTGTAATGTCTTATCTTTGTGTTCCAAGAGAGGCTTTTCTTATTGTAAGTGTTTTTGGTCTTCTGGAAGGCTAATTCCATTTTGGTCCTTCTCGCTTCCATTGTTTTACCTTCAAGGTTGTTCCATTCAATCCATTCCCCTAGGTACTTGAAACTCCTAACCACCTCTATTTTATGAGCTCCTACTCGGACTCTCGTAGGAGTGTCTGGTATATTTGTCATAATCTTTGTTTTTTCGAAAGAAATCTTAAGTCCTAACTTCCCTGCCTGCTCTTGTAATTCGGCGATTTGTTCTTTGGCTTCCTCCCATGTTTCTGCGAGCATCGCCATATCGTCAGCGAATGCCAAACACTTAATCGTAACTCCTTTATTTTTTGTTCCAAGTCTAATTCCTCCTCTGGTTCTTGCATTCCATTCTCTCACAACTTTTTCGAGTGCACAATTGAACAACAGGGGGGAGAGGCCATCCCCTTGCCGGACCCCTGTTCTGATCTCAAAAGGTTCTGACAGTTCACCCATGAATCTAACTTTTGAGGTCGTATTTGTGAGGGTTTCTTTGATGATATTCAGGGTTTTCCTGTCCAAGCCAAATTCCTCCAAAATATTGAATAGCGACCCTCTGTCTATGGAATCGTAAGCTTTTTGGAAGTCCACAAAAGTCACTATATATGGTTTCGCCCTCTGTTTCTGGTATGCTAAAATGTTTCTGAGGTTTAGGATCTGTTCAGGGCAAGACCTTCCTTTCCTGAACCCTGCTTGATACTCCCCGATTTGGCAGTCCAGCTGGGATTCTGCTCGTTCAAGTAATGCTCTGGACAATATCTTATAGGTCACATCCACCAAAGAAATCCCTCTGTAGTTGTTCGGATCAGATTTAGAGCCTCTTTTATGTAGAGGGTGTATCAGGGCCATTTTCCATTCCTCTGGAATCACTTCTTTCTTCCATATCTCCTCAAAAAAATTCTGGAGTGAGATAATTGCATTTTTGCTAGCATATTTCCATAATTCGGCTGTTATTTGATTTTCCCCTGATGCCTTAAAATTTTCCATGTGAGTCAGAATTGTCTGGATCTCATTTATAGATGGGGGTTTAGAGTCAGGGTTGGTGGAAGACTTCTTTCCATCATCGAACACCATCTTTTGGAGTGGTTCTTCGCAATTTAGGAGTTCCTTGAAGTAGTCTGCCAGTATCTTGCAGTTGCCCCTATTACTATATGCCATGTTCCCTTTTTTATCCTGAAGTTGGAGGGTTGGGGGGTTGTATTTATTAAGCTTCTCTCTGAAGATCCGATAATAGTTTCTCATGTTATTCTTAGTAAAGTCGTCATTAATCTTACTGAGTATTTGGTCTTCTTGAACCTTCTTTACTTTCTTGATTTCCTTGGACACCATCCTCCTAGTTTCCACAAAGTGCTGCCAGGAACTTTCGTCCTTTTTGGTTTGCCAGATGTGCCACGCCTTCTTTCTCAGATCAAGTAGTCTATCACACTCCTCGTTCCACCACCTGTGCTTCTTAATCCTGGAGACAGGAGCAAACTCTTCTGCCTTAGTTATAAGACTCTTCTCCAACTGTTTCCAGCCCTGGCCTTCTAGTTCGCTGGTTAACTGACTCCATTCTTCCTTCTTCTCCTTTATTTTCTCTGGATCATATCTCCTTCGTGCACGGTTTTTCTTATGACAGTTGCTCTTGGGGATAATCTTAAATTTCACTTTAGATAGGTAGTGGTCCGAGTCGAGGTTGGCCCCTCTGAGAACCCTAACATTTTGGATTTCTTTATGAAATTTCCGCTTTACCGCAACATGATCTAACTGGAACTCTCCCAATAGAGGGTTTTTGGTCACAAATATTCTCCATAAAAAAATACATATATGGGCCAAATTTTATAAAGATCGGTCAAATGCTGTCAACTGCAGCTTTTCAAAAGAAAATTGACAAAAGTCAAGGGGCGGAAATGTGGAAAGGGGTTCAGTTTTTGCAAACCAAAAGCTGACATTATTTTTCTCTTTGTTTTACAGTAAAAGTTTGCTAAGTTCTATCTAAACTGGATAAAAACTGTGGGTTTGTATAAAAATTAAACGGTTTATGGGTAGGGGGGGGGGGTGGTTTTTTTTATTTTTTGGTCCGAAACCTTCCTCGTGAAAAAATTCACATAAGCGCCAACTTTCATGGTAATAGGTAAAATGGTGGCGACTGTAGTTTTTTATAAAAAAGAACACTGACAAAAATTAAGGGGCTGGTAGGAGGGAGAGGGGTTGAACTTTGGCAGACCAAATGTTGACAAGAATTTTCTGTTTGTTTGAAAGTGTACATTGGCAAAGTTCAATCAAAATCAGATATTAAATATAGGTTTCTATAAAATTAAGGGGTGTAAAGGGGGAGATGGGGTGGCTTTTTTCATTTTTTTGTCAGAAACCTTCTCCATGAAATATTACATGTATATGACAACTTTAATGGAGATCAGTTAAATGATGTCGGCTATAGTTTTGTATAAAGAACATTGGCAAAAATTAAGGGGTGGATAGGATGAGAGGGGCTCATTTTTTTCAAACCAAATGTTGACAGCATTTTTCTCTTTATTTTTGACTATACTAGTCCAAAGTTCTATTGAAATCGGATAAAAAATGTGGGTTTGTATAAAAATTAAGGGGTGTAAAGGGAGTGAGGGGTGTTTTTTTTATTTTTTTTGGGTCAGAAACCTTTTCCATGAAAAATTACATGTTTATGCCAACTTTAATGGAGATCAGTTAAATGGTGTCGACTTCAGCTTTGTATAAAGAACATTGGCAAAAATTAAGGGGTGAATAAGGGGAGAGGGTTCAGTTTTTTCAAACCAAAAGTTGACAGTATTTTTCTGTTTATTTTTTAGTATACATTTCCAAAGTTCCATCAAAAGTGTGGGTTTGTATAAAAGTTGAGGGGTGTAAAGGGGTAGAAGGGGTGGTTTCTCAATGAAATTCATATGGGACCACTTTGGAGGTATACTCTATCGACTATAAAATTTTCATTTAAATCGGTTCAAAATTGGCGAAGATATCGATGAACATACATAAAAAAAAAATATTCAGACGAATTCAGAACCTCCTCCTTTTTTGAAGTCGGTTAAAAATATATAGTACAAAGGGGTACACATTCAAGGCTAAACAAGATACAAGTATATTGAGTCCAATCAGGTGATTACAGCGGATGCAATAGTTTTATTCTATTAACATAGGTCCTGTTACATTAGTGTTATGCACGTGTGCATGTATTCCAGTGATAAATGGTTCATACGGACCCATAATAAGGAGCAAAGAATACCGTCAAGAACTATAACAGATACGTCTTGACGTTACTATGCCTTTCAAGTTCGTTACCCGGTGGCATTCCAGAATTAAGGGCGCTGTGAAAACTGTCCAGTTTGAAACGACTAGTACTCAAAGACTGCGGAATGCAGGGAAACGGGTTCGGTAGAGGAAGCTTTGAAGGGACAGAAATATTAGCCGACATCTCCTCATCTCCTCATGACGCGGCGAAGAGTCCGGGAATCCATGTTGGTGGTGTTCCATAAATCTGGTGCCTGGATGAACCAGCGCTGGGTTACACCCTCTCCTTTGTTTCATCTTTCATTCGCGATGCAATATAATACACGCAACACACACAAAAAAACTTCAAAACGTAGGAAAACAATACGATTTAAAATTCCAGAGGAGTCGCTATGGAAGAATAATTCCTTTCGTCGCAGCATCGTACGCCTGGATCACCAGATAGTCATAGAGGAAGATTCACAAGATGTACGCTATACTATAAGAAATTAAAAGAGTGTAGAGATATTCATTTCCCTTTTTAAGTCCCACGTTATCAGATTTCCTTCTTGAGACGATCAAAGATCTCAACATTATTAAACAATGTAGTAGTTACGCCCTTCGTTCTTCTAACAGCAATTGATAGTTTCGACTCTTCCTTAATCCGTTCTTCGTTTTATTTATAGTAATGTTGTATTGGATATTAAATAAAGAATGGGAAAGACTAAAAAGGTCTGTTGTAACTACAGCAGATGCAATCCTGGCGGCGTACCGGTGAACTGTAAAGCGTCGCTTCGAACTATTCGGATGGCGCTGAGCTTCTTATTTGCAATGATTACTATGCAGAAAGGAAATGTTAGCTGGAATGTTGCTAGGGTTGCGAAAAAGTTTTGAGTAACCATTTTGTAACATAATGTGAAAATATTATCTGCTCCGGAGATTTTAATTGTGTTGAAAACCTGTCGTGACTCATAAAAGTTATTATTTCTAACTTGTAATTAAAATGACTGCAGAAGTCGCCAGTTTAATTTTAAGATTAAAATAAAGACAGAAAATATGTTTGTTTTATTTTTATTTGCAATTAATTTAAAGTGTCTGGGGTTACCCGAACTTTCCCTATAAGTTTTCAATTCTAAGAGACGGTGACGGAGACATACAGTAGTACACGGAGTAGAACGGTGAAACTGCGCCGCATCATGACGTGTCTTCGCCCCCCTCCCCCTGGGGGGGGGGGCATCCTCAAGTTTGGGAGCATACACTTTATATAGGCAACTGTATTCCAACACGATGGACTAGTCGCAAACAATAAACTGACACAAGTCAAATACACGTGAAATGCCATAGTTTCAACTACCATTTTCGGCTGGTAAGATGCACTACCAAAGATATTTATCATTCAGTTTTTTCGTTTACACGAGGGAGTCTAGTGATGACAGTCCTGATTATCTATCCATAACGTAATGCATTACGCAGGATGACTCAGATACTATTTGTCGAACATCCCCAGTTGCAGATTCTTAATAGTTTAACGTTTTGTCAATGTCTGGGTCATTAGAGGCGGGTTGTAATTGAAGCAAGGAACGAAAAGGAAATCAAGGAACGACCTACTCCAACATTCGCCTGGAGTGATTTTAAGAAACTATGGAAAACCGAAACCTGGATGGCCTGACGGGGATTCGAACCCGTGTCCTTCCGAATGCGCTCCAGAGCGTTACCGCTCACCCACCAAGCTCTGTCCCCGTTGCACGGAACTCTTAGCTGTCTATCGTGAAGTTTATTGGATTTTTCGACGTATCGATCGTTCTGGCTTTACATAAAGGTTGTTCGAAATAGTGGATACCAAACGGCTTTTACCATTGTCGTGATGGACCTCAGGGATCTGAACAGAAATACACCTAGAAACAACTGGAAGGGTGTCTTATTCTTGGGAGACTACGGACATCCACACACGTTCAGAATTGTGGGCAGGAATATGAAAATGTCTTGTATTGTGCGACGTCACTGGTGACTGAAATATGTTTACACTGTTATTAACCAACTTCCGTCAGTACATCACTTATGACAGAGAATGGAATGATGTCAAGTGCGTATATCATAGACGAACTGCGAAAAGATTCCCAGCCAGTGGTATTTAATAACTTTGTCGAGCTGTCTAGGGAATTCGTGTTTGGAAGTCACGTGCCTGCACTGTGGTATTTTATGCTGTCTTATAAGTCGATCTCAGTTTTACAAAATTATTGTGCATTAAATCTCCATGAAAAATCGATCAGTATTTTAAGGGTACTTAATTAATTAATAATTATTATCTTATTAGAACAACGAAAGTTTTGTCTGATCGGCACTTCTTGAGCAATGGTTAATCGTAGCACATATAGTTATATCTCATTTCCTTTTCGCCGTTAGTGAGAAGGAATTGATATCAACTGAAATATATCACCAAAGTAAACAGCTATCCAGACGAAAACATCCAAAGCAAACAAACAACATGTGCGTGGCCAGGGCTGCGTGGGGAATTCAAGGGAGAATGCTGAACGATAAAACTCGCCGCTTGCACGAAAACACGTACGTCAAGGCAAACACACGTGGCCGTGTAAACAACATTTGCCAGAGATACTGAATGGAAGGTCCTTGGCACCGACGGCTTCACCTGAGGTATGGTCAACATCCCGACAGTTGCATGAACTTCCCACACACAACTCTCTTCTCGATCCGTAGGACTCATTACTAACAGTAGTAGTAGTACTGTATGTAGTTCCATGTGGCGATAATAATACCTGACCAACAGCTTCGAACTATGCAGTTCGCCTCCGCTGGTTGCTTATCGTAAAGGAGAATCAGGACGTCGGAGCATACAAGTCTCATGACTACTACGGACTACCAGATGTATTTATTTGTTTGCTAGAGTTATGAGAACATGTTTCAGCAGGTAGGCACGTTTATTGAATAGTTTAAACATTAACAGACGAGCGGTCTGCTGGCTCAGTAGTTAATTCTCTAAGTAGACGTTGAAAATGTTTTGAATCGATTTCCGGTATCAAATGGAATTTTTTGGACTCTTAAACAGTCCTTCATATACGGCAGAGTTTTCAGTTCTTCATGTGAAGTATGGTAGGGTACGCCATGGCTCGGATTCCTCATAAAACTGTAGGCCTCGTTCACTGGTAGGCTCACCGGGTTAGATTAGGGAAGCAATAACACACGTATAATGAGTGGCAAGACGGTACTCTGTGGGCAGGTAGTTTAGACCAGGCAAGCATTTATTTTATTTTTTATAAAAAAGAGTAACCTATTTTTGAGATTGTTATATTCGTTTGTCTTACTTTCACGTTGTAGTATGAGCTTTTAAACATGAAAGTCCTTTCTATGTATTTGATTGGGTTTAATACAGTATTTTATTAAAAATATTAATGATTACCCTTCACCCTTCACCGAAGATTTTACAAGAAATTAAGTTTTTTAAATTTATTTTATTTTTTTAATTCAGTAATAAATAATTTCTAAATTGATCTCAATATAATTTTTACAAAATTGTCTTTCAAACGGTAGGCCTATGAATAAATTAAAGGCAAAAGAATACCAGTTGAAATAAGTTATAGTATGTTCTAAATTATTTTGTAGTAATAAAAGAGTGAAAGCCTATTTCGAATGATGCATATGAGTTTTTGTTTTGTTAAAAAAACATTATACGTTGGTTTAAGAAATTTAAGAAAACATCTCCCTATTTTTTCCGTGAAATATGGATTCCTGAAAGAATTTTTCAATCAGATGTTTCCGAAATAAGGGGAAAATTAGATTTTTTAATAGATCTTGACAAGAGTTCGCACAAATCATGGATTAAATAGAAAAATCCTAATTTTTTGTGTCGGCGGGTCTCTAATTTTGATACCTATGAAATTTGTCCAAAGGATTTTTTTCACACAGCCCGCAAATCCCCTACAATTACTCTTATGCCCGTAGTTTTCAAAAATTTGTGTCATAATCTAGTTTAGGTTAGGAGAAACTAAAATAGTGTGCAGTTACAAATTTCTGAGTTAAGGGTTTAGAAGTTGTAATGATGTAACACATAGACAAATGATTGTACTACGAACGCAAATTTATTGGTGTCATTCAAGCAATACATGGTCCAAGCGAAGTTATATCTTTTTGGTTATTATAGCCATTTGCAGATGCAATTAAGCTACTGTTTAAACAGCCGATAATGGATTCCATATTTCTTTGAGCAGGTACGGAACCCTGAAAATTTAGACAAATAAATCTTTGAGTTTGGAATCACTATTCTTACCTTAATTAATTTACAACCTAAGGACAGGGAGGAGTAGTGAATTATCATATTAATACAGTCGTTTAACTCCTTAATGGAACTTTAATTACAAAATTGTTTGAGCGTCAAAGCTTCGTTCTGACAATGGGGGGAACCCACGATTGATTTTACAGACCAGCCAAATATATTCACCTTTCTCATTGCTCTCCATAATCATTCCAAGCAAATTTCGTTATGATTTTTTCCCAAATACCATGGTCGGTTTTCTCCCTATTCCTTGTTCCGCTTTGTGTTCCTACTATAATCTACAGTTACATCTACATCTGCATATATATCACAAAATTGTGGGTGGCAGAGGGTGCTCAGCACCAAAATTAATCTCTTTGCTGTGCATTCCAATCCCTAATGGTACGAGGGAAAAAAGAATTCATATAAGAATCAGTGCGGCACCTTATTTCTCTAATCTTATCTTTCCTGTCATTCCGGCTCAAATAGGTTGGTGGAAGAAGTATTTCACTACCGCTCGTAAGTGAAAGTGGGAGTACACATATTTGCCAATAAGTTTAAACGAAACGTGTGTCGTCTATCTACCAGTGACTCCCAGCCTAGTCTACTAATCAGTTCTGTGACGCTTTCATAAGGACTGTAGCAAGCGTGTCACGAATCGAGTGGCTCTTCATTATCGTTGGGGACCATCTCCAGTTTCCCGGGAGTGGTTTACGAGCCTTGGTTGTTGTAGACGATTGTTTTCCACCTTTTCTGTCCAGAAAAGTTTCTCTGTCTGTGATGTACTCCCAGTTCCAGCCTCTTCTCTCTACGACCTCCTACAGTTGGTCTGTCCATCTTCTTCTTGGTCTTCCCACTGGTCTTTTGCCCACTATCCTTTTTTCCAAATAAGTTTTTGGCAGTCTTTGTACTAGTCATTCTCTTCACATGCCCAAACCACTTTAGTTTTTATGGCCTAAGTCTCTCTTCCATGGATTCCCTTAGCTCTAGGTTTGATCTAATTTCATCATTCTTTTTGCGGTCAAGTCTAGTTTTCTGGAGGGCCGTTCTAAGAAACTTCATTTCACATGCTAGGATCTTGCTAAGGTCCCTTGATGTTAGTGTGCATGTTTCCAAGGCATATGTGAGAATAGGAATGAGATATGATTTGTACAAGACAATTTTCGTTCTTCTGGGAACCTTCATGTCCCATAGTAACCCTCGCACGGTACTGTAGAAGTTGGCTCCTTTGGTTACTCTACTCATTATTTCTAACTAACTTCTACCACTATTGGCAATTATGCTCCCCAGGTAGCTGAATTGGTCAAACAACTTCAACTTCGTGGTCTTGTAATTTTATATGGACAGTCTGTATTCTTTCGGCTTATTTTTAGTGCTACAGTTTTTTTTTTTGATTCAATTTCATTCCATTTCATTTCTCTATACTTTCGACATTTAAGATGCGCGCTCAACAATTCCCGTTGCCGATAAAATTAAACAAGTATCCAATGATTTCAAATAGTAATGGAAAATATTCAAAACAGTTTTAAAAACATTGATTAAAAATATTATTTCTCGGTAGGTACTCTCGGGCACTAACAAACTGTCTGTAAGACTGTCAGACACACCACTGCTGTGAATGAAGACTCATCATTACTGCTTAATTTATTAGAAATTACATTTAACTTCATTATATGTACCACTTCCTGCCTACAATCAGTAATCAACGACTTGAAACGTAATAAATACTGTAGTTGAGGACAAGTCATAATTACGGCAGGTGAGTGAATAGCTATGATTCTCACGCGTTTTATTTATACGACTTGACATCTTCCGCGGGTCAGCAGCAATTAAGCGAGCGTGTGCCATTGATTGCACACCTCTCACAGCCAGTCTTAATGAGGCAGGACTTGCTGACGGCCTTCAGTTGTCGCCTCGTGAATTGTTCCGAAAGTCACTGTTTGATTGCTACAAACTGAGGGTGTATGAAGACAGTCACAGATGTTCACATCGTCAGACGCTTCCTGGCATAAGACTTATCCGTCTGCAATCCTTGCAACCATAGGAGAAAACTACAGGTATCAAAATGCAACAATTTTATGTAAAAGGACTATTTTGATAAATTTTAGCCAACATTCTGACGTACGGATAATTAACTAAACAACTGTTTCACTTACTATTCAGCAACCATATTTTAATTATTTTTTCCCGTGTCAGACATCTATGGACTATTGTTGTTGAACTTCATTTTCGCTTCTGAGTTTCCTTTCCTCGTCACCACCGCTTTTGCTTTTTCTTTTTTTGGGAATACCCTCCTTTTCTTGATTAATTTTATTCTCACAGATCCTTTACCCCCGCAATGTTTTCTCTGAATACCTTCATGCCTTACGCCTTTTCAGATCCTGATAGACATCTTTAACGAATGGAACTTGAGTCTTCCCGTTCTCTTGAAAGTTGAGGATTTTTTTGCCTTTCTCTCTGGTTTATATTCTCTTGGGGTGGCCATAGAAAGCTAATCTCCTTTTCTTAATTGTGTTTCATATATTTTTAAAATTATTCTATAATTCTTGGCTCTATCTCAAACGGAAATTAATTTCTCTTTCTGCCACAGTTTTGGTCCCAAGATCTTCCTTATAAACTGACTTTCTTTCCTTCCTGTTTCTGTCAGTCCCTTTCTGGCTAGTGTTTGTGCTGCGTATAAACACTCTGGTTTCACTGCTGTAATGCAGTGTTTATATTTCGCCTGAGTGTAATTTCGATTTGTATGTCTTTTGAAACATCCAGAAAGCAGTTTCCATTTTCTCGCCCTATCTTCAACTGCAACTTTTTCATTAACATTGGGAGTGAAAATTTCAGCAAGGCTTTAATTCTTTATGTTATATAAAGCTCTGTATACTGTTAGCAGATGTGTTAGAGGCGTTACATTTTCCCAATTCCAATCCGCCCCTTTTTATATACACAGTCTTCTTTCAGCTGTCTTGAAGCTTCTTGCCCACACCTTCTCCTGAATCAGACTATTGTTCCTCTTCCCAAAGGTTCCCAACTCCATATTTTTATCCGTTCTACTTAGATGTCACCAACATGCTAGCAACATCTGTTCCGTTAACCTGTGAGGTGTTCATACTGACTGATTCTTATTATTTTGTACGTTACGTGAACTTGCCTTGACTCAGTACAGATTATTTCCGATACATCATTTTCTATTTTTTGGAATTTCATTTCCTGTCTCTTACTGGAGTTTTTCCTGTATAAAGAGATCGTAAAGCGATTCATCAGATTTGCTGAGAATAACTTAAGCGAAAGTGATTGAGATAAAATCCAAATGTAATTTCACAAAATAGTACTAAGCATCGAATTAGCTGGATTCCATCCAACTCTAAAGATGTGAGACTACCTGGTCTCTCTACGGACTTGAGAAATCAAGACATTACGGAACTGTTCTGCTATTTGTTTAGATATTGTCCATCCGAAGAGTATGAAATTAAATGCGTAGCTTAAACCGCAGTACAAACGTCATGATTCTTCAGTATTATAAGATAATATCTGATACACTTGTTTCCTATTTGCTACAGTTCGACAGACAGTAATGTGTAACGAATTAAGAATTCTTGTGGTGTTCCTGGTTAGAAGTGTGCTTCACATACATCAGTCGTTTCGAGAAACTTCTTTTTTCTGGTTTCAAGGAGAAAAGACCACAACAATAACCCAGTGAAAACACATATAAAAGGTAGTTTTGGTTAATTTTAAGTGAATTTATTCAGTCATTGATCATTTTATATTTACATTGTATGCTGAAAGTAAAATCTTCTTGACTCTGATTTCAATTTTACCTATAGAAAATAAGGAATAACTTCTCCCGTTGTGAATCT